>LR990609.1:58998839-59027677 GCA_905147815.2 Phalera bucephala
AGTCATGCGCTACCTTTCCCCAGTTTTCGGTCCCATCCCTCCTTTTCCTCTCCCTATGTCCCCCGGTTCTGTCCGGAAGTGTGGTTGCGCCTGGCTGCCCCCTTCAATCTCCGTTTTGGAGAGGGTCGGGTGCAGTGGGTGGCGCGTCTTGTCGGGTCGGTTGCTGGTCGTTCCCCTCTCTCCTCGCTCGAGGAGAGTCTGGGAGCCTACAACTCGGTCCAAACAAGGTCGATTGAGTCGCTCGCTCCTTGCACTCTCCGTTTGAGGAGGGGGCAGGGAGCGAGCATTCGTAGTGTGTTGTTGGTCGACGATGAGAGGCTGGTCGGCACGATGTGCCCAATGCCGCGGTCGGCGTGCCGCGACTGAAAGGCGGAGGGGTTAAACTCCGCCCAACGCTCGAAGCTGTGGATCAGCACAATCCCTATGATAATGTCGCAGAGAAAAAAGACACTACCCCAGGGAGGTACCGGCCTGTCCCAGGTCGGAGAATCCTCCCCAGGGCCCTCGGGCTCTGGCTGCCCCTCGTATTCTGGGGGGGGCAACTCGCTACATTCATCTGACAACCATGGCTATTCCAAAACGGACTCCGATTGCTTATCGAGAGGGACACCAGTCGTAGTGCTTGAGCGTTTCGACGGTGAACGCCCCGCATCAATTCTTGCGGACAGGATGAGAGCGGCTGCCTCGAAACTGTCCGAGTCACTCTGTGATTCGGATGATGACGAGGCGCCGCCAGAGAGCGTTGCTGCCATCACGGCGGTACGACGAGAATGGGAGGCCGCCGTGAAAGAGGCTTCCCGAGCCGCCGACGAGAACAGTGAGATGTCGTTCTCGGACTCAGCTTGCTCGGCGGCTAGCGAAGGGTCCCGCACAACTGCGGGGAAAAAACGTCCTCGCAACTTGGAGGTGGAGGAAGGCGTCGTCAAGAAGGCGACTAGGCAGGTCTCGGGTGGTAGAGGTAGGCCACCTACGCCCGCTGAAGGCGCCACATCGAAGGTGCAGCTCGCAGCCCGTAAAAGGGAACTGCTGGAGCTCCAGGTCGAGGAGGAGCTGGCTGTCGACGCTGCCGCTGCCGAAAAAGCGGCAAGTAGTATGTCGTGGTCCCTTGGCCCGGCCGACCATAAGGAGGCTGCACTTCAGCAGGTGCAGAGCATCCTCCGAGTGGCCGGCTCGTCAAGGAACCTCAAGGGGACCTTCGTCAAAACGCTCAAGGATGCCGCCAAGGTCATTGCACAGGCTGTTGACGGCATCTTTGACCTAACAGTTCCCCAGGAGCTTAAGAAGGCGGAAGAGGAAAACTCTCGGCTGAGGAAGAGAGTGGAGTTCCTGCGCAGTCAAATGCAGCGGATGCACTCCGAACATCAGCCGAGACCCCGCCCCGAGGATAGGAGGTCGCCGGCATTGGAGGCCTTCGCTGAGGCCGCCAAAGCGGCTTCCGCACGGGTAACCCCGCGAGCGGCTGCTCCTGCAGCGGCGGTCCCCGCGACTGCTGTCCCTGCAACAGCGGCCCCTACGGAGTTGGAGGACATGCGTCGCTCCATAGTGGACCAGGTCGGGGCGATGATGAGCGCCCGTTTCGCCGCCCTGGAGGACAGGTTACTTCCGGAGCGGCGCCTTCGGCCGCCCCTGGCCTCCGACCCTCCGATCCCGCTCGGACCGGTTGTTACCGCCCCGAAAAGGAAGGGAGCGAAGAAGCGCAATGCGCTCCCTGCGCCGGCACCCGCGAGGCCGGCCCAGGTGGAGCCCCGACCTGTCCCGCCTTCGTCGACCGCGCCAACCGCGGAGGTTCCGTGGGTTGAGGTGGTCAGGCGGAAGAAGAAGTCTGCCGTGCATCAAGCGGGGGGTGCACAGACGGATGGTGGTCAAGCGCAGGCGCCTCAGCGCAAGCGTCGGACAAAGCGCAGGCGCAAGCTGCGGCTGCCCCGGCCGCCTCGTTCGGCTGCGGTGTCCATTAAGCTGCAGCCAGACGGCGCGGCGCGCGGCGTCACGTATGCGGACATTATGGCTCGGGCGAGGGGGCTCATAAATATAGAGCAACTGGGCACCGGCCCCCTCGGGTTCAAGGTTTCGGCCACTGGAGCCCGTCTGCTCGAAGTGGCAGGGGATGAGAGCGGCCCTAAAGCGGACGCCCTGGCGGCCGCACTGAGTGCGGCGCTGCCCGCAGAGGATGTGGCCATCTCCAGGCCCATCAAGCGCGCGTCAATGCGCTTGGTGGGACTGGACGATTCGGTCACCAAGGAGGAGGTGGTGGAGGCCGTCGCCCGTGCCGGGGGGTGCCCGGTGGACGCGGTCATGGCGGGGGAAGTTCTGCGTGGCCGGACACCCCTCGGCACCATAGTAGTTAGCTGCCCAGTGGAGGCAGCAAAGAAGGTGGCTGCAAATCGGCTTCTGGTCGGCTTCACTTCCGCGAGGGTCAATCTCTTGGAGGTGAGGCCGATGAGGTGCTACCGCTGTCTCGAACCGGGTCACGTTCGAGAGCAGTGCAAGGGGGGATGTGACCGTAGCGCGCTGTGCTATAGGTGCGGAAAGCCGGGCCACAAGGCCGCCGGCTGCAAATCCGCACCACACTGCGCGCTGTGCGACAACACCGGGCGAAGTCCCGGCCATTTGTTGGGCGGCTGGGCGTGTAAGGCCCCTAAGACCAGTGGGAGGAAGGCGGCTCGGTCTGCCGCCCCTGAGTCGATTCCCGCGACGCAGGGGCGGCCGACGGAGGCAAGTGCACCCGGGGCGCTAGAGGTGGAGATGCCCATGGTCTCAGATGTTACAGTCTGAGTACATGGGTGTCTCCAGCGAAATCACCTGGGTGGCAGACTCGGGGGAGTCTGTCGCCCAGTTCGAGGGGGAGACGCCATGCCGAGTGACACCGGCATGGTGCCTAGTAGGGAGGGGGGGAAAAAATTGGGGGGCGTCTTATGCTCCCGGAGGGGCCTAAACAGGCGGTCGCGTCGGGGCGGCAGTTGTCGTACAATGGAGTTCCTGCTGTCCCCGACACTATGCGACTATGGTGTCACCGGAGAGTTTTTAGTCGGTACACTTGGTCCATCAACAGCCGGGGGTATGGCCCTGAGTGTTGATGGATCAAGGACTCCGACATAACCCGCTCGTGTCCCCCGAGCACGGGCGGGTACCCATAAAGGGTTTTCTCTTCGGCAAAAAAAAAAAAAAAAAAAAAAAAAAAAAAAAGGTTGGGGAAGACATTGGGGGGCGCCTAACGCTCCCAGAGGGGCCTACAAAGGCATTTCGCGTCGGGGCTGCAGTTGTCGTACAATGGAGTTCCTGCAGTCCCGACACTATGCGACTATGGTGTCACCGGAGAGTTTTTAGTCGGTACACTTGGTCCATCAACAGCCGGGGCTTCGGCCCCGAGTGCTGATTGACCAAGGACTCCGACATAACCCGCTCGTGTCCCCCGAGCACGGGCGGGTACCCATAAAGGGTTTTCTCTCCGGCAAAAAAAAAAAAAAAAAAAAAAAAAAGGTTAGGTTAGGTTGGGCGGGCGAAAGGCTATCCCACCACACGCGTCCTTCGAGGCGCAGTGGCATAGCTTCTCGCCTATTTTGCTCGTCTGTCCCGGCAAGCAATTTAGCGTGGTCTTGGGAGTAGCGCACGGTCGCGACGATCCCCAAGGCAAGTGTGACTGTATCCTGCTCGCGGTTGCTGCCTGCTATTGGTCTGGTCCTTCTGAACAGACATAACTGAAACAGTCATGCGCTACCTTTCCCCAATTTTCGGTCCCATCCCTTCCCATCCTTTTCCTGAATGACCCGTCCTTCGTCCCCCGGTTCTGTCCGGAAGTTTGGTGTGCCTGGCTGCCCCCCTTCAATCTCCGCTTTTTGGAGAGGGTCGGGTGCAGTAGGTGGCGCAGATTTTGTTTTTCAATGTTTTGTTGTGTTGTTGTTGCGGTCGGTTGAGTCGCTCGCTACCGGCACTCTCCGTTTGAAGAGAGTGCCGGGCGCGGGCCTTTGGTCGATTGCTGTAACAAAAGGTTGGACGAGTCGCTCGCTTCCTGTACTCTCCGCTTGAAGAGAGGACAGGGAGCGAGCTGTTGTTGTGTGTTGTTACCAGCTGGCGAAGAGAGGGTGGCCAGCTCAAAGTGCCTAATGCCGCGGTCGGCGTGCCGCGGCTGAAAACGGAGGGGCCAAGCTCCGTCAAGCGCCATAAAAATATATACATGATGTCGCAAAGAAACAGTAATCTACCCCAGGGAGGTACCGGCCTGTCCCAGGTCGGAGAATCCTCCCCAGGGCCTTCGGGCTCTGGCTGCCCCGCGTATTCTGGGGGGGGCACTTCGCCACATCACCCAAACGACCCTGGCTTTCCCATAAAGGACACCGAATTTTTAGCGAGAAGGACACCCGTCGTGATGCTCGAACGAGTGGATCGCGTACCCTCCGCATCTCTTGCGGATAAAGCGCGAGCGGCTGCCTCGAAGCTGTCCCAGTCGTCGTTCTTCGACTCGGACGACGACGAAGCGCCGCCAGAGGGCGCTGCATGTAACGCGGCGGCTAGGCGCGAGTGGGAGGCCGCCCTAAAAGAAGGATTTGGCGCCACGGACTATGACACAGCGGGACAAAAGCGTCCGCGCAGCTCGGAGCTACCGTCTTCGGGCGAAGAGGGAGTCACCAATAAGGCGACCAAGGTACCGCGTGGCCGAGGCCGGCCGCCAACGACAGGGGAATATGCCGGCCTCCTTAAAACGAAGGCAGAGCTCGCAGCCCGCGAAAGGGAACTGCTTGAGCTCCGAATGGAGAGGGAGCTTGCCCTGGAAATTGCCGCGCAAAAGGAAAGCGCGGCAAGTAGAGCGTCGGGGACTCTTGGACCGGTCGACCACAAGGAGGCTGCACTTCAGCAGGTGCAGAATATCCTCCGAGTGGCCGGCTCGTCCAAGAACTTAAAGGGGACGTTCGTTAAAACACTCAAGGATGCCGCCAAGGTCATTTCACAGGCCGTTGACGGCATCTTTGAAATGTCGGTTCCCCAGGAGTTACGAAAGGCCGAGGATGAAATCACTCGGCTCAAAAGGAAAGTGGAGTGGCTGCAAAAACAGGTCCAATACCTGCACGCCAACCAGCAGTCGGGACCCCATCCCGAAGACAGAAGGTCACCCGCGTTAGAGGCCTTTGCTAAAGCCGCCAAAGCGACCTCCGCGTCAAAGAAACCGGCAGCGGCTGCTCCTGCAGCTGCGGCCCCCGCGACAGCTGTCCCTACGGCACCTGCCCCGACCACGACGGAGCTGGAGAAGATGCACCGCTCCATCGTCGACCAAGTCGGGGCGATGATGAACGCCCGTCTCGCCGCCCTGGAAGATAGGCTTCTTCCGGAGCGGCGTCTTCGACCGCCCCTGGCCTCCGACCGGCTGGTTCCGCCCGAGCCGGAGCTCGCCGCTTCGGAACTGGCGATGCCAGGGCCGTCGAACTTATCCGCTCCTCCAAAAGCAAAGAAAGGAAGGGGAGCGAAGAAGTGCAAGGAGCCCCCCGGGCCGGCACCCGCAAAGCCAGCCCAGGAGGAGCCCAAACCTCCGCCACCTCCGTCAACTGCCGCGACCGGGGAAGTGTCGTGGGCTGAGGTGGTCAGGAGAAAGAAGAGGAATGCCGTGCAGCCTGCGAAGGCTGCGCAGACAAAGAGTGCTAGGGCGCCCCAGCGCAAGCGCCAAAGCAAGCGTAAGCGTAAGCCACGACCGCCGCGACCGCCTCGTTCGGCTGTGGTTTCTATTAAGCTGCAGCCGGACGCCGCGGTGCGCGGCATAACGTATAGGAGTGTGATTGTCCGGGCGAGGGAGCTGGTCAATAAAGAGGCACTAGGCATCGGCTCCCTCGGGTTCAAGGTTGCGGCCACTGGAGCCCGTATGCTGGAAGTGGCTGGCGAAGGGAGCGGCCCTAAAGCGGACGCCCTGGCGGCTGCACTAAGTGCGGCGCTGCCCGCGGAAGATGTGACCATCTCCAGGCCCATCAAGCGCGCGTCAATGCGCTTGGTGGGTCTCGATGATTCGGTCACCAAAGAGGAGGTGGTGGAGGCCGTCGCCCGTGCCGGGGGGTGCCCGGTAGACGCGGTCAAGGCGGGAGAAGTTCTGCGGGACCGGACACCCCTCGGCACCATAGTGGTGAGCTGCCCAGTGGAGGCAGCGAAGAGGGTGGCTGCAAATCGGCTTCTCGTCGGCTTCACTTCTGCGAGAGTCAATCTCCTGGAGGTGAGGCCGACGAGATGCTACCGCTGTCTCGGACCGGGCCACGTCCGAGAGCAGTGTAAAGGGGGGACAGATCGCAGCGCGCTGTGTTACAGGTGCGGAAAGCCGGGCCACAAGGCTGCCGGCTGCAAATCCGCTCCACACTGCGCGCTGTGCGATAACACCGGGCGAAATCCCGGCCATCTGTTAGGTGGCAGGGCATGTAAGGCCCCTAAGGCCATTAAGAGGAACGCGGCTCAGTCTGCCGCCCCTGTGCCGATTCCCGTGACGCAGGAGCGGCCGACGGAGGCAAGTGCCCCCAGGGCGCAAGATGCGGAGATGCCCATGGCCTCAGATCTTACAGTCTGAGTACATGGGTGTCTCCACCGAAATAACCTGGGTGGCAGACTCGGGGGAGTCTGTCGCCCAGCTCGAGGGGGAGACACCATGCCGAGTGACACCGGTATGGCGTCTAGTAAGGAGGTGAGAAGGGGCGCTTAACGCTCCCAGAGGGGCCTAAACAGGCAGTCGCGTCGGGGTTTGCCAGTCGTCGTGCAAGCGTGTTTCCTGCTGCCCCGACAATATGCGAGTATGGCGTGTCACCGCAGGGTTTTTAGTCGGTATACTTGGTGCATCGACGGCCGGGTCACTCCGACCGTCGATGCACCAAGGACTCCGACATAACCCCTCCGCGTCCCCCGAACGCGGACGGGTACCCATAAAGGGTTTTCCCTGTGTCAAAAAAAAAAAAAAAAAAAGGTTAGGTTAGGTTAGGTTAGGTTAGGTTAGGTTTTTTTTTTTTTTTTTTATAAGTTTGATCTTCAGAGTTTCCCCTAATATATGTCAGGGCCCTTGTTCATCTTATCTATTTAAACGATTTTACTTTAGTTTTGTTTACTTTTGGTATTTTACTGTGTTTGTTATTAAATTTTGTTTAGTTTGTGAGTTATTATTTAAAGTTTCAGCTATTTAGGACTTTGATTTTACTTATTGTCTGGTTTGATTTCTATTTTGTGTAAATTATTAAATTGTACGGTATTTTATTATTTGTTTTGTAATTTTGTTTATTTGCTGTATTGTTAGTGTACTGTTTAAATCCTTCTATTTTCTTTCCTAAGTGCCGAAGCGGCTGCGGCGACTGTTGAGCCCCGGCGTCCAATCAGATTAGACGCAGATCCCAACAGCCACCGCACCACCTCAGCGCCTCATTCTATCAAGCACGGCCTCCAGTCCCAGTTTTAGTAACATCTTATATAATGTTGCTTTGTCAACGTTATGTTGGCAAGCGACTCGAGGCCGCGCCTGGTTTATCATTCCTATTGGTACGCACCCCCTTCCCGTTAATTTAGCTATGCAGCGATGCATAGCTAATGCAAGGGGGTGTGTTATACCCTTATTTTGAAACGAATCCGGAAGAGTCCGGCTGGCGGATTCCTCGGCAATTACTTTATTTTTTGTATGAACATTATATTCATCTTTAAAATAGTTATCCGGGTTTTCGATCGACGCCTGCAGGTCTGTTTCCGGATTCGTTTCATTTCTGCCTCTTTCGTTTTTCCTGGTTATTTCTATTTTGTTTGTTGATTTGATTTTAATGGAAATTTCTGTATATTCGGAGGCGTTGGGCGTGTGACGTCTGTTTTCATGTATCCTTTTTGATTTCAGAGTCGAGACGAGCGCGCGGCGGCGATGGTGGGGAGCGGCGGGTCGGTGTTTGTGCGTTCGGGTCTTCGATTGCCTGGTAAGTATTTTATTATTGTTTTTGTGTTTTCCCGTCCCGTCCCTCCACACCAACCCCCGATCGCTCGTCCCGACTTCTGTCTTTTCCCTGCTCAGGGTGGTGTCCTCAGCAATATGAGACACTTGACCTTGCAAGGTTGTCCCATTTCTTCCTAATGGGGCATTCATTGCTGAACACCCCATGCTCTATTTCCCTTAGCTTTTCATTTTTGCAGTTTTTACAGGTCGACGCCTCTCCCGTCGCCAACTTGGGGCAGTCTGCCCTTACGTGTTGGTCACCGCAGAAGGTGCATGAGTCCTTCTCCTCCTTGCATGCCCTTCTGCCGTGACCAAACGCTAGGCATTTTGTGCATTGCACGAGTGGCGACTGGTCCTCGACCTGTAAAAACTGCAGGTCGACGTGAACTCTGCCCGCCGTCGTCATACGCTGCCACAGTTGAGGCGCCACCTGCAGCACTATATGGCACTGCAGTTGGTTCCTCACCCTTCTACGGTATTTAACCACGGTGGCAGCGATTTCTTCGGCGGACAGACCCCGCGTCAACTCGACATTTTGGTTTACGATGGCCTTCAACACCTCTTCGTCGGTGTTGTAGGCCATCATATACTTAAGGATTACCTGAGGGTTTTTATTTTTAGCGTCTTCCACCCTGAGCTGCTGGTTTGTCCCAAGCTTAGCCTTAATCCTAGACGCTTCTTCTCTCGTCTTGAGGCTGAGGACCACCTTTTGGTCTTTAACCTTGCGCAGGGATTGTACTTGTACGCCGGTCTCTTTCGCCTGCAAGGTAGTCCTCAGCTGCAAGACCACATCTTCACTGGTGTCCTCCACTTGAGTGGAAGACACCAGTAAGGAGTGATGAGGCTTCGGCGGGGGTGGCTTTGCGGCGGTCAGGATCTCGGCGTACGTCGGCTTGGGCGCTTCTTCCCTCAAGGCCGCAACCTGTTTGCCGGTTTCCTCCGAGACCCGACGCAGCCCCCGCACTTCCTCCATTATGGCGTCCACGTTTTGAGGCTTCCCCAGATCAACGCCACTTTTGAGTGCCTCCGTTATGGTGGATAATTTATCCATCATGTCGAAGGATACAAGGTCCCTTACTGTTTTAGATATGGATAACACTTCCACTATTGGTGCGCTTGTTGTTGACTTTTTTATTTCGTCCGTCAAGCGGACGAACTGTTTAGATTGTTCCACCAATAGTTTCCGTGTATCCATATCCATTTCCTTCTTTGCTTGTTCCAACCGTTGTATTAGGGCTAGGTTTTCCTCTTTTAATTTGAGGATTTCCTCTCTCTGTCTTGCGGTTGTAGTGTCACCTTCTTTGTCCGTCGGTTCCACATTTTTGTGGAGTTTGTCGGGCTTCCGTTCGGCTTCCAACCCTTTTACTAGGTGGTACAGCCGATCCACGGCCTGCGTGACGGCAGCTTTTATTTCCGTCTTTAGGTTCCTAGAGTTCCCAAGATGAAGCTTGGCACTGTTGAGGCAGGCCCTGGCCTCGGCTGTTTTTGTCGGGTAAGTTACTTTAGACGTTACTTTAGACGTTACTTTAGACGTCCCCTCTTTCACGTCGGCGGCCGTCTCCCACTCGCCGATGCTACGCCTCACGCTTGTGGTCTGAGTCACGGTCGCCTCGTTCTGGGACGTCTGTTCCCCGCTAGGTGTTTGTTTGACCGGGGTACGGAAACCGAACATTATGTAGATTTTAGGGGTTTCTCCGGATTCTGCCTAACCTACTACAGCTGTAAAAGGGCTGTGCAGTAAAGTTTAAGTCGAGAATAATTAAGGAACAAAATTTAAAATAATTAATTATTAATGTATACAACTTCAAATTAAATTATTAATAATCGAATAATTGATTTATTAAAATGTATATGTATATTTTAATTGTCAACTGGTATAATTTAGCTGTATAGGGGCTATTTTTATTATTTATATATTTTAAAATCAGTGGATTTTTTGTCTGGTTTAGTACCCTAATAATTTTTATTTATGTCAAGTTTAGTCTATGATGTTATAATATTTTTATTCTACAATTTACCTATTATTAATTTTCTTTATAATAAATTATCAGCTAATCTATAGCTGCGTCCTTTAATTTTAAAAGTTCCAACTGTAGAAGGGTTGGGTCAATGACTGTATATATTCCTATCTAAGGGATTGTTTGATGTACACCTTTATTTATGTCAATTGATTTTTATTTTATTTGTTTTAGGTGCAGCCGTCAGTTGCAGTCAACTGCTGTAGTTCCAGCAGGTCGTCGCACGTTAGTAAGTAAACGTGTTTACCTGTTGTTACTTTCAATATTTTGGGCAATTCTGCCTTCGTACCAATTTTCTTGATTTTCCAATCTATTATACCCTGTTTTACCAGCTGTATAGAGGCTGGTCGGTGTCTTAATTTGATTTAATTTGCCTTCCTGAGGGTTGATCTCAATGGATACGGCCTTTGCCCGGATTTTTTAAGTTTTTATATTTTTTGGTCTCGTGACCTTGGAGATTTTTAACGTCGTGAGTGACGACCGGGTGGGCGGGGGGGGCGATTTTTCGCGCTAGCCCCACAAATGGGGTATCCAGAGAAAGGTCCCGCCGAGGCGATCACAATGGTATAATAAACAAAGTATAGGTCTATAGAAAAATTTGGAAAAATCGAGTTTTGAAAGTGCCGAAAATGTTCAATGTATGAAAATTTTATAAATTTTGTATGAAAATTTTTTGGGAAAGCGTGTCAATATATCGAGCTAATTGAGCCGCTTCAAACAATATATATATTGTATAGTCCCAGTCTTAAGGTACGAATAGAATTTGCAAAATTTGCTTTGTTTACTAGCCCTTACTACACCTCGGTTGAATTTGGATTTTCGCGGTTGTTCGCGCTAGCCCCACAAATGGGGTATCCAGAGAAAGGTCCCGCCGAGGCGATCACAATGGTATAATAAACAAAGTATAGGTCTATAGAAAAATTTGGAAAAATCGAGTTTTGAAAGTGCCGAAAATGTTCAATGTATGAAAATTTTATAAATTTTGTATGAAAATTTTTTGGGAAAGCGTGTCAATATATCGAGCTAATTGAGCCGCTTCAAACAATATATATATTGTATAGTCCCAGTCTTAAGGTACGAATAGAATTTGCAAAATTTGCTTTGTTTACTAGCCCTTACTACACCTCGGTTGAATTTGGATTTTCGCGGTTGTTCGCGCTAGCCCCACAAATGGGGTATCCAGAGAAAGGTCCCGCCGAGGCGATCACAATGGTATAATAAACAAAGTATAGGTCTATAGAAAAATTTGGAAAAATCGAGTTTTGAAAGTGCCGAAAATGTTCAATGTATGAAAATTTTATAAATTTTGTATGAAAATTTTTTGGGAAAGCGTGTCAATATATCGAGCTAATTGAGCCGCTTCAAACAATATATATATTGTATAGTCCCAGTCTTAAGGTACGAATAGAATTTGCAAAATTTGCTTTGTTTACTAGCCCTTACTACACCTCGGTTGAATTTGGATTTTCGCGGTTGTTCGCGCTAGCCCCACAAATGGGGTATCCAGAGAAAGGTCCCGCCGAGGCGATCACAAAGGTATAATAAACAAAGTATAGGTCTATAGAAAAATTTGGAAAAATCGAGTTTTGAAAGTGCCGAAAATGTTCAATGTATGAAAATTTTATAAATTTTGTATGAATATTTTTTGGGAAAGCGTGTCAATATATCGAGCTAATTGAGCCGCTTCAAACAATATATATATTGTATAGTCCCAGTCTTAAGGTACGAATAGAATTTGCAAAATTTGCTTTGTTTACTAGCCCTTACTACACCTCGGTTGAATTTGGATTTTCGCGGTTGTTCGCGCTAGCCCCACAAATGGGGTATCCAGAGAAAGGTCCCGCCGAGGCGATCACAATGGTATAATAAACAAAGTATAGGTCTATAGAAAAATTTGGAAAAATCGAGTTTTGAAAGTGCCGAAAATGTTCAATGTATGAAAATTTTATAAATTTTGTATGAAAATTTTTTGGGAAAGCGTGTCAATATATCGAGCTAATTGAGCCGCTTCAAACAATATATATATTGTATAGTCCCAGTCTTAAGGTACGAATAGAATTTGCAAAATTTGCTTTGTTTACTAGCCCTTACTACACCTCGGTTGAATTTGGATTTTCGCGGTTGTTCGCGCTAGCCCCACAAATGGGGTATCCAGAGAAAGGTCCCGCCGAGGCGATCACAATGGTATAATAAACAAAGTATAGGTCTATAGAAAAATTTGGAAAAATCGAGTTTTGAAAGTGCCGAAAATGTTCAATGTATGAAAATTTTATAAATTTTGTATGAAAATTTTTTGGGAAAGCGTGTCAATATATCGAGCTAATTGAGCCGCTTCAAACAATATATATATTGTATAGTCCCAGTCTTAAGGTACGAATAGACTTTGCAAAATTTGCTTTGTTTACTAGCCCTTACTACACCTCGGTTGAATTTGGATTTTCGCGGTTGTTCGCGCTAGCCCCACAAATGGGGTATCCAGAGAAAGGTCCCGCCGAGGCGATCACAATGGTATAATAAACAAAGTATAGGTCTATAGAAAAATTTGGAAAAATCGAGTTTTGAAAGTGCCGAAAATGTTCAATGTATGAAAATTTTATAAATTTTGTATGAAAATTTTTTGGGAAAGCGTGTCAATATATCGAGCTAATTGAGCCGCTTCAAACAATATATATATTGTATAGTCCCAGTCTTAAGGTACGAATAGAATTTGCAAAATTTGCTTTGTTTACTAGCCCTTACTACACCTCGGTTGAATTTGGATTTTCGCGGTTGTTCGCGCTAGCCCCACAAATGGGGTATCCAGAGAAAGGTCCCGCCGAGGCGATCACAATGGTATAATAAACAAAGTATAGGTCTATAGAAAAATTTGGAAAAATCGAGTTTTGAAAGTGCCGAAAATGTTCAATGTATGAAAATTTTATAAATTTTGTATGAAAATTTTTTGGGAAAGCGTGTCAATATATCGAGCTAATTGAGCCGCTTCAAACAATATATATATTGTATAGTCCCAGTCTTAAGGTACGAATAGAATTTGCAAAATTTGCTTTGTTTACTAGCCCTTACTACACCTCGGTTGAATTTGGATTTTCGCGGTTGTTCGCGCTAGCCCCACAAATGGGGTATCCAGAGAAAGGTCCCGCCGAGGCGATCACAATGGTATAATAAACAAAGTATAGGTCTATAGAAAAATTTGGAAAAATCGAGTTTTGAAAGTGCCGAAAATGTTCAATGTATGAAAATTTTATAAATTTTGTATGAAAATTTTTTGGGAAAGCGTGTCAATATATCGAGCTAATTGAGCCGCTTCAAACAATATATATATTGTATAGTCCCAGTCTTAAGGTACGAATAGAATTTGCAAAATTTGCTTTGTTTACTAGCCCTTACTACACCTCGGTTGAATTTGGATTTTCGCGGTTGTTCGCGCTAGCCCCACAAATGGGGTATCCAGAGAAAGGTCCCGCCGAGGCGATCACAATGGTATAATAAACAAAGTATAGGTCTATAGAAAAATTTGGAAAAATCGAGTTTTGAAAGTGCCGAAAATGTTCAATGTATGAAAATTTTATAAATTTTGTATGAAAATTTTTTGGGAAAGCGTGTCAATATATCGAGCTAATTGAGCCGCTTCAAACAATATATATATTGTATAGTCCCAGTCTTAAGGTACGAATAGAATTTGCAAAATTTGCTTTGTTTACTAGCCCTTACTACACCTCGGTTGAATTTGGATTTTCGCGGTTGTTCGCGCTAGCCCCACAAATGGGGTATCCAGAGAAAGGTCCCGCCGAGGCGATCACAATGGTATAATAAACAAAGTATAGGTCTATAGAAAAATTTGGAAAAATCGAGTTTTGAAAGTGCCGAAAATGTTCAATGTATGAAAATTTTATAAATTTTGTATGAAAATTTTTTGGGAAAGCGTGTCAATATATCGAGCTAATTGAGCCGCTTCAAACAATATATATATTGTATAGTCCCAGTCTTAAGGTACGAATAGAATTTGCAAAATTTGCTTTGTTTACTAGCCCTTACTACACCTCGGTTGAATTTGGATTTTCGCGGTTGTTCGCGCTAGCCCCACAAATGGGGTATCCAGAGAAAGGTCCCGCCGAGGCGATCACAATGGTATAATAAACAAAGTATAGGTCTATAGAAAAATTTGGAAAAATCGAGTTTTGAAAGTGCCGAAAATGTTCAATGTATGAAAATTTTATAAATTTTGTATGAAAATTTTTTGGGAAAGCGTGTCAATATATCGAGCTAATTGAGCCGCTTCAAACAATATATATATTGTATAGTCCCAGTCTTAAGGTACGAATAGAATTTGCAAAATTTGCTTTGTTTACTAGCCCTTACTACACCTCGGTTGAATTTGGATTTTCGCGGTTGTTCGCGCTAGCCCCACAAATGGGGTATCCAGAGAAAGGTCCCGCCGAGGCGATCACAATGGTATAATAAACAAAGTATAGGTCTATAGAAAAATTTGGAAAAATCGAGTTTTGAAAGTGCCGAAAATGTTCAATGTATGAAAATTTTATAAATTTTGTATGAAAATTTTTTGGGAAAGCGTGTCAATATATCGAGCTAATTGAGCCGCTTCAAACAATATATATATTGTATAGTCCCAGTCTTAAGGTACGAATAGAATTTGCAAAATTTGCTTTGTTTACTAGCCCTTACTACACCTCGGTTGAATTTGGATTTTCGCGGTTGTTCGCGCTAGCCCCACAAATGGGGTATCCAGAGAAAGGTCCCGCCGAGGCGATCACAATGGTATAATAAACAAAGTATAGGTCTATAGAAAAATTTGGAAAAATCGAGTTTTGAAAGTGCCGAAAATGTTCAATGTATGAAAATTTTATAAATTTTGTATGAAAATTTTTTGGGAAAGCGTGTCAATATATCGAGCTAATTGAGCCGCTTCAAACAATATATATATTGTATAGTCCCAGTCTTAAGGTACGAATAGAATTTGCAAAATTTGCTTTGTTTACTAGCCCTTACTACACCTCGGTTGAATTTGGATTTTCGCGGTTGTTCGCGCTAGCCCCACAAATGGGGTATCCAGAGAAAGGTCCCGCCGAGGCGATCACAATGGTATAATAAACAAAGTATAGGTCTATAGAAAAATTTGGAAAAATCGAGTTTTGAAAGTGCCGAAAATGTTCAATGTATGAAAATTTTATAAATTTTGTATGAAAATTTTTTGGGAAAGCGTGTCAATATATCGAGCTAATTGAGCCGCTTCAAACAATATATATATTGTATAGTCCCAGTCTTAAGGTACGAATAGAATTTGCAAAATTTGCTTTGTTTACTAGCCCTTACTACACCTCGGTTGAATTTGGATTTTCGCGGTTGTTCGCGCTAGCCCCACAAATGGGGTATCCAGAGAAAGGTCCCGCCGAGGCGATCACAATGGTATAATAAACAAAGTATAGGTCTATAGAAAAATTTGGAAAAATCGAGTTTTGAAAGTGCCGAAAATGTTCAATGTATGAAAATTTTATAAATTTTGTATGAAAATTTTTTGGGAAAGCGTGTCAATATATCGAGCTAATTGAGCCGCTTCAAACAATATATATATTGTATAGTCCCAGTCTTAAGGTACGAATAGAATTTGCAAAATTTGCTTTGTTTACTAGCCCTTACTACACCTCGGTTGAATTTGGATTTTCGCGGTTGTTCGCGCTAGCCCCACAAATGGGGTATCCAGAGAAAGGTCCCGCCGAGGCGATCACAATGGTATAATAAACAAAGTATAGGTCTATAGAAAAATTTGGAAAAATCGAGTTTTGAAAGTGCCGAAAATGTTCAATGTATGAAAATTTTATAAATTTTGTATGAAAATTTTTTGGGAAAGCGTGTCAATATATCGAGCTAATTGAGCCGCTTCAAACAATATATATATTGTATAGTCCCAGTCTTAAGGTACGAATAGAATTTGCAAAATTTGCTTTGTTTACTAGCCCTTACTACACCTCGGTTGAATTTGGATTTTCGCGGTTGTTCGCGCTAGCCCCACAAATGGGGTATCCAGAGAAAGGTCCCGCCGAGGCGATCACAATGGTATAATAAACAAAGTATAGGTCTATAGAAAAATTTGGAAAAATCGAGTTTTGAAAGTGCCGAAAATGTTCAATGTATGAAAATTTTATAAATTTTGTATGAAAATTTTTTGGGAAAGCGTGTCAATATATCGAGCTAATTGAGCCGCTTCAAACAATATATATATTGTATAGTCCCAGTCTTAAGGTACGAATAGAATTTGCAAAATTTGCTTTGTTTACTAGCCCTTACTACACCTCGGTTGAGCCATCTTGAACGCCGCCATGACGAACTGCACCTTCCCCGCTAAGTGGAAGGAGGCGGACGTCATTGGCATCCCCAAGCCCGGCAAACCTCGCAATCTCCCCGCGAGCTACCGCCCTATCAGTCTCCTCAACTCCCTGGCCAAGATATACGAGCGCCTCCTTCTGGCGAGGCTCAAGGACTTCATAACGTCCAGGGGTATCCTTATCGACGAGCAGTTCGGCTTTCGAGCCAAACACTCTTGTGTCCATCAGGTGCACCGCATCACGGAGCACATTCTCTCCGGTCTCAATGGGCCCGGAAGACCCGTCTACACGGGCGCCCTCTTCCTGGATGTCGCGAAGGCATTCGACAAAGTCTGGCACAACGGCTTGATCTACAAGCTCTACCGATTGGGTGTGCCGGACAGACTCGTGCTCATCTTACGAGACTTCTTGTCGAATCGCGCCTTTCGTTATCGCGTCGAAATGACGCGCTCCGCTTCCCACTCCATCAGTGCTGGAGTCCCACAGGGCTCAGTGCTCTCTCCGCTCCTGTTTAGCCTCTACACGAACGACATTCCTCGTTCGAGTGATGTTAAACTAGCTTTATTCGCGGATGATACCGCTCTTTATTATTCCAATAGGAACAAGGCCCGCATCACGAGGAAACTCCAGACCGCCGCCAATACCCTAGGGGATTGGTTCAGGAAGTGGCGAATCGAGGTGAACCCGGACAAGAGCGCGGCGGTGCTCTTCGCCAGAGGTGCACCTTCGCACCACTCTCTGCGCCGCCCCGGAAGGAACCGAGGTCAAGTGACCATGTTCGACCGACCCATTCCCTGGGTCAAAGAGGTCAAATATTTAGGGGTCACCCTGAACAGTACCATGACCTTCGGCCCGCACATCAAGCGGGTCCGTCACCGAGCATCCTTCGTGCTCGGTCGTCTCCATTCGTTAATCTGCAAGCGGAGTAAAATGTCCCTTAGAAATAAGGTGACGCTTTACAAAACTTGCGTTCGTCCCATCATGACTTATGCGTGTGCTGTGTTCGGGCATTCGGCCCCCTCTCACATCGACAGACTTCAAGCGGTTCAAAACCGCTTCCTCCGTAAAGCCGTAGGAGCCCCCTGGTTCGTACGGAACGTCGACCTCCACTCCGATCTAGGTCTCGAACCTATTCGCGCCTTTATTAAAAAGGCGTCAACACGTCACTTCGCGAACGCATCTTCCCATGCGAATCCGTTAATCGTAGCCACCGCCGACTACGACCTCCCTCGCGACCCCTGCCGCTACCGCCGGCCGAGACATGTTCTCACCGACCCCCCCGATGCTTTGTCATCCCTTCTTTCCGCTCAGAATACGAGCGACGCCGTAGACGCAGACGCAGTAGTAGATCCCCTCCCATAGCCGGCGGTCGACCGGTGCGCTTAGTAGTGCACCGGTCCCCCTACAGCGACTGTCCCAACCGAGGGCGCCTCTCCGAGGCGCCCTCGAGTATGTCGCCTCTTGCCCTTCTGGCTGGCTGGAGCGTAGTGGTTGCACGCTCGCCTTTAAAATCCGGTGAAGCTGTAGAGGCCTCGAGGCCAACAGCGTAGATCATTCACACACACACACACACACACACCTCGGTTGAATTTGGATTTTCGCGGTTGTTCGCGCTAGCCCCACAAATGGGGTATCCAGAGAAAGGTCCCGCCGAGGCGATCACAATGGTATAATAAACAAAGTATAGGTCTATAGAAAAATTTGGAAAAATCGAGTTTTGAAAGTGCCGAAAATGTTCAATGTATGAAAATTTTATAAATTTTGTATGAAAATTTTTTGGGAAAGCGTGTCAATATATCGAGCTAATTGAGCCGCTTCAAACAATATATATATTGTATAGTCCCAGTCTTAAGGTACGAATAGAATTTGCAAAATTTGCTTTGTTTACTAGCCCTTACTACACCTCGGTTGAATTTGGATTTTCGCGGTTGTTCGCGCTAGCCCCACAAATGGGGTATCCAGAGAAAGGTCCCGCCGAGGCGATCACAATGGTATAATAAACAAAGTATAGGTCTATAGAAAAATTTGGAAAAATCGAGTTTTGAAAGTGCCGAAAATGTTCAATGTATGAAAATTTTATAAATTTTGTATGAAAATTTTTTGGGAAAGCGTGTCAATATATCGAGCTAATTGAGCCGCTTCAAACAATATATATATTGTATAGTCCCAGTCTTAAGGTACGAATAGAATTTGCAAAATTTGCTTTGTTTACTAGCCCTTACTACACCTCGGTTGAATTTGGATTTTCGCGGTTGTTCGCGCTAGCCCCACAAATGGGGTATCCAGAGAAAGGTCCCGCCGAGGCGATCACAATGGTATAATAAACAAAGTATAGGTCTATAGAAAAATTTGGAAAAATCGAGTTTTGAAAGTGCCGAAAATGTTCAATGTATGAAAATTTTATAAATTTTGTATGAAAATTTTTTGGGAAAGCGTGTCAATATATCGAGCTAATTGAGCCGCTTCAAACAATATATATATTGTATAGTCCCAGTCTTAAGGTACGAATAGAATTTGCAAAATTTGCTTTGTTTACTAGCCCTTACTACACCTCGGTTGAATTTGGATTTTCGCGGTTGTTCGCGCTAGCCCCACAAATGGGGTATCCAGAGAAAGGTCCCGCCGAGGCGATCACAATGGTATAATAAACAAAGTATAGGTCTATAGAAAAATTTGGAAAAATCGAGTTTTGAAAGTGCCGAAAATGTTCAATGTATGAAAATTTTATAAATTTTGTATGAAAATTTTTTGGGAAAGCGTGTCAATATATCGAGCTAATTGAGCCGCTTCAAACAATATATATATTGTATAGTCCCAGTCTTAAGGTACGAATAGAATTTGCAAAATTTGCTTTGTTTACTAGCCCTTACTACACCTCGGTTGAATTTGGATTTTCGCGGTTGTTCGCGCTAGCCCCACAAATGGGGTATCCAGAGAAAGGTCCCGCCGAGGCGATCACAATGGTATAATAAACAAAGTATAGGTCTATAGAAAAATTTGGAAAAATCGAGTTTTGAAAGTGCCGAAAATGTTCAATGTATGAAAATTTTATAAATTTTGTATGAAAATTTTTTGGGAAAGCGTGTCAATATATCGAGCTAATTGAGCCGCTTCAAACAATATATATATTGTATAGTCCCAGTCTTAAGGTACGAATAGAATTTGCAAAATTTGCTTTGTTTACTAGCCCTTACTACACCTCGGTTGAATTTGGATTTTCGCGGTTGTTCGCGCTAGCCCCACAAATGGGGTATCCAGAGAAAGGTCCCGCCGAGGCGATCACAATGGTATAATAAACAAAGTATAGGTCTATAGAAAAATTTGGAAAAATCGAGTTTTGAAAGTGCCGAAAATGTTCAATGTATGAAAATTTTATAAATTTTGTATGAAAATTTTTTGGGAAAGCGTGTCAATATATCGAGCTAATTGAGCCGCTTCAAACAATATATATATTGTATAGTCCCAGTCTTAAGGTACGAATAGAATTTGCAAAATTTGCTTTGTTTACTAGCCCTTACTACACCTCGGTTGAATTTGGATTTTCGCGGTTGTTCGCGCTAGCCCCACAAATGGGGTATCCAGAGAAAGGTCCCGCCGAGGCGATCACAATGGTATAATAAACAAAGTATAGGTCTATAGAAAAATTTGGAAAAATCGAGTTTTGAAAGTGCCGAAAATGTTCAATGTATGAAAATTTTATAAATTTTGTATGAAAATTTTTTGGGAAAGCGTGTCAATATATCGAGCTAATTGAGCCGCTTCAAACAATATATATATTGTATAGTCCCAGTCTTAAGGTACGAATAGAATTTGCAAAATTTGCTTTGTTTACTAGCCCTTACTACACCTCGGTTGAATTTGGATTTTCGCGGTTGTTCGCGCTAGCCCCACAAATGGGGTATCCAGAGAAAGGTCCCGCCGAGGCGATCACAATGGTATAATAAACAAAGTATAGGTCTATAGAAAAATTTGGAAAAATCGAGTTTTGAAAGTGCCGAAAATGTTCAATGTATGAAAATTTTATAAATTTTGTATGAAAATTTTTTGGGAAAGCGTGTCAATATATCGAGCTAATTGAGCCGCTTCAAACAATATATATATTGTATAGTCCCAGTCTTAAGGTACGAATAGAATTTGCAAAATTTGCTTTGTTTACTAGCCCTTACTACACCTCGGTTGAATTTGGATTTTCGCGGTTGTTCGCGCTAGCCCCACAAATGGGGTATCCAGAGAAAGGTCCCGCCGAGGCGATCACAATGGTATAATAAACAAAGTATAGGTCTATAGAAAAATTTGGAAAAATCGAGTTTTGAAAGTGCCGAAAATGTTCAATGTATGAAAATTTTATAAATTTTGTATGAAAATTTTTTGGGAAAGCGTGTCAATATATCGAGCTAATTGAGCCGCTTCAAACAATATATATATTGTATAGTCCCAGTCTTAAGGTACGAATAGAATTTGCAAAATTTGCTTTGTTTACTAGCCCTTACTACACCTCGGTTGAATTTGGATTTTCGCGGTTGTTCGCGCTAGCCCCACAAATGGGGTATCCAGAGAAAGGTCCCGCCGAGGCGATCACAATGGTATAATAAACAAAGTATAGGTCTATAGAAAAATTTGGAAAAATCGAGTTTTGAAAGTGCCGAAAATGTTCAATGTATGAAAATTTTATAAATTTTGTATGAAAATTTTTTGGGAAAGCGTGTCAATATATCGAGCTAATTGAGCCGCTTCAAACAATATATATATTGTATAGTCCCAGTCTTAAGGTACGAATAGAATTTGCAAAATTTGCTTTGTTTACTAGCCCTTACTACACCTCGGTTGAATTTGGATTTTCGCGGTTGTTCGCGCTAGCCCCACAAATGGGGTATCCAGAGAAAGGTCCCGCCGAGGCGATCACAATGGTATAATAAACAAAGTATAGGTCTATAGAAAAATTTGGAAAAATCGAGTTTTGAAAGTGCCGAAAATGTTCAATGTATGAAAATTTTATAAATTTTGTATGAAAATTTTTTGGGAAAGCGTGTCAATATATCGAGCTAATTGAGCCGCTTCAAACAATATATATATTGTATAGTCCCAGTCTTAAGGTACGAATAGAATTTGCAAAATTTGCTTTGTTTACTAGCCCTTACTACACCTCGGTTGAATTTGGATTTTCGCGGTTGTTCGCGCTAGCCCCACAAATGGGGTATCCAGAGAAAGGTCCCGCCGAGGCGATCACAATGGTATAATAAACAAAGTATAGGTCTATAGAAAAATTTGGAAAAATCGAGTTTTGAAAGTGCCGAAAATGTTCAATGTATGAAAATTTTATAAATTTTGTATGAAAATTTTTTGGGAAAGCGTGTCAATATATCGAGCTAATTGAGCCGCTTCAAACAATATATATATTGTATAGTCCCAGTCTTAAGGTACGAATAGAATTTGCAAAATTTGCTTTGTTTACTAGCCCTTACTACACCTCGGTTGAATTTGGATTTTCGCGGTTGTTCGCGCTAGCCCCACAAATGGGGTATCCAGAGAAAGGTCCCGCCGAGGCGATCACAATGGTATAATAAACAAAGTATAGGTCTATAGAAAAATTTGGAAAAATCGAGTTTTGAAAGTGCCGAAAATGTTCAATGTATGAAAATTTTATAAATTTTGTATGAAAATTTTTTGGGAAAGCGTGTCAATATATCGAGCTAATTGAGCCGCTTCAAACAATATATATATTGTATAGTCCCAGTCTTAAGGTACGAATAGAATTTGCAAAATTTGCTTTGTTTACTAGCCCTTACTACACCTCGGTTGAATTTGGATTTTCGCGGTTGTTCGCGCTAGCCCCACAAATGGGGTATCCAGAGAAAGGTCCCGCCGAGGCGATCACAATGGTATAATAAACAAAGTATAGGTCTATAGAAAAATTTGGAAAAATCGAGTTTTGAAAGTGCCGAAAATGTTCAATGTATGAAAATTTTATAAATTTTGTATGAAAATTTTTTGGGAAAGCGTGTCAATATATCGAGCTAATTGAGCCGCTTCAAACAATATATATATTGTATAGTCCCAGTCTTAAGGTACGAATAGAATTTGCAAAATTTGCTTTGTTTACTAGCCCTTACTACACCTCGGTTGAATTTGGATTTTCGCGGTTGTTCGCGCTAGCCCCACAAATGGGGTATCCAGAGAAAGGTCCCGCCGAGGCGATCACAATGGTATAATAAACAAAGTATAGGTCTATAGAAAAATTTGGAAAAATCGAGTTTTGAAAGTGCCGAAAATGTTCAATGTATGAAAATTTTATAAATTTTGTATGAAAATTTTTTGGGAAAGCGTGTCAATATATCGAGCTAATTGAGCCGCTTCAAACAATATATATATTGTATAGTCCCAGTCTTAAGGTACGAATAGAATTTGCAAAATTTGCTTTGTTTACTAGCCCTTACTACACCTCGGTTGAATTTGGATTTTCGCGGTTGTTCGCGCTAGCCCCACAAATGGGGTATCCAGAGAAAGGTCCCGCCGAGGCGATCACAATGGTATAATAAACAAAGTATAGGTCTATAGAAAAATTTGGAAAAATCGAGTTTTGAAAGTGCCGAAAATGTTCAATGTATGAAAATTTTATAAATTTTGTATGAAAATTTTTTGGGAAAGCGTGTCAATATATCGAGCTAATTGAGCCGCTTCAAACAATATATATATTGTATAGTCCCAGTCTTAAGGTACGAATAGAATTTGCAAAATTTGCTTTGTTTACTAGCCCTTACTACACCTCGGTTGAATTTGGATTTTCGCGGTTGTTCGCGCTAGCCCCACAAATGGGGTATCCAGAGAAAGGTCCCGCCGAGGCGATCACAATGGTATAATAAACAAAGTATAGGTCTATAGAAAAATTTGGAAAAATCGAGTTTTGAAAGTGCCGAAAATGTTCAATGTATGAAAATTTTATAAATTTTGTATGAAAATTTTTTGGGAAAGCGTGTCAATATATCGAGCTAATTGAGCCGCTTCAAACAATATATATATTGTATAGTCCCAGTCTTAAGGTACGAATAGAATTTGCAAAATTTGCTTTGTTTACTAGCCCTTACTACACCTCGGTTGAATTTGGATTTTCGCGGTTGTTCGCGCTAGCCCCACAAATGGGGTATCCAGAGAAAGGTCCCGCCGAGGCGATCACAATGGTATAATAAACAAAGTATAGGTCTATAGAAAAATTTGGAAAAATCGAGTTTTGAAAGTGCCGAAAATGTTCAATGTATGAAAATTTTATAAATTTTGTATGAAAATTTTTTGGGAAAGCGTGTCAATATATCGAGCTAATTGAGCCGCTTCAAACAATATATATATTGTATAGTCCCAGTCTTAAGGTACGAATAGAATTTGCAAAATTTGCTTTGTTTACTAGCCCTTACTACACCTCGGTTGAATTTGGATTTTCGCGGTTGTTCGCGCTAGCCCCACAAATGGGGTATCCAGAGAAAGGTCCCGCCGAGGCGATCACAATGGTATAATAAACAAAGTATAGGTCTATAGAAAAATTTGGAAAAATCGAGTTTTGAAAGTGCCGAAAATGTTCAATGTATGAAAATTTTATAAATTTTGTATGAAAATTTTTTGGGAAAGCGTGTCAATATATCGAGCTAATTGAGCCGCTTCAAACAATATATATATTGTATAGTCCCAGTCTTAAGGTACGAATAGAATTTGCAAAATTTGCTTTGTTTACTAGCCCTTACTACACCTCGGTTGAATTTGGATTTTCGCGGTTGTTCGCGCTAGCCCCACAAATGGGGTATCCAGAGAAAGGTCCCGCCGAGGCGATCACAATGGTATAATAAACAAAGTATAGGTCTATAGAAAAATTTGGAAAAATCGAGTTTTGAAAGTGCCGAAAATGTTCAATGTATGAAAATTTTATAAATTTTGTATGAAAATTTTTTGGGAAAGCGTGTCAATATATCGAGCTAATTGAGCCGCTTCAAACAATATATATATTGTATAGTCCCAGTCTTAAGGTACGAATAGAATTTGCAAAATTTGCTTTGTTTACTAGCCCTTACTACACCTCGGTTGAATTTGGATTTTCGCGGTTGTTCGCGCTAGCCCCACAAATGGGGTATCCAGAGAAAGGTCCCGCCGAGGCGATCACAATGGTATAATAAACAAAGTATAGGTCTATAGAAAAATTTGGAAAAATCGAGTTTTGAAAGTGCCGAAAATGTTCAATGTATGAAAATTTTATAAATTTTGTATGAAAATTTTTTGGGAAAGCGTGTCAATATATCGAGCTAATTGAGCCGCTTCAAACAATATATATATTGTATAGTCCCAGTCTTAAGGTACGAATAGAATTTGCAAAATTTGCTTTGTTTACTAGCCCTTACTACACCTCGGTTGAATTTGGATTTTCGCGGTTGTTCGCGCTAGCCCCACAAATGGGGTATCCAGAGAAAGGTCCCGCCGAGGCGATCACAATGGTATAATAAACAAAGTATAGGTCTATAGAAAAATTTGGAAAAATCGAGTTTTGAAAGTGCCGAAAATGTTCAATGTATGAAAATTTTATAAATTTTGTATGAAAATTTTTTGGGAAAGCGTGTCAATATATCGAGCTAATTGAGCCGCTTCAAACAATATATATATTGTATAGTCCCAGTCTTAAGGTACGAATAGAATTTGCAAAATTTGCTTTGTTTACTAGCCCTTACTACACCTCGGTTGAATTTGGATTTTCGCGGTTGTTCGCGCTAGCCCCACAAATGGGGTATCCAGAGAAAGGTCCCGCCGAGGCGATCACAATGGTATAATAAACAAAGTATAGGTCTATAGAAAAATTTGGAAAAATCGAGTTTTGAAAGTGCCGAAAATGTTCAATGTATGAAAATTTTATAAATTTTGTATGAAAATTTTTTGGGAAAGCGTGTCAATATATCGAGCTAATTGAGCCGCTTCAAACAATATATATATTGTATAGTCCCAGTCTTAAGGTACGAATAGAATTTGCTGGTTAGGTTAGGTTAGGTTTTTTTTTTTTTTTTTTTTTTTTTTTTTTTTTTTTTTTTTTTTTTTTTCCTTTAATACTGCTGCTATCGCTATTGCAGCACCCTTTATCTCTTCATATTTATTAACTCTTTTTCGTTTAAACTTTTTTTTTTTTTTAATCTTTTTTTTTTTTTTTTTTTTTTTTTTTTATTAATCCCCTTGTTTATCTTAGGACAATGCTAACTTACTATCTACTCTATATAGCTATAGCTCTTCTCAACACCTACTACTTGGTTTACTATTACTACTACACTGTTGCTAAGTTGCTTTGCAGGTGAGATTGTTCGGAACGACAGCAATGTTTGACAGCCTTTGATAATTTATGCGACAAGATAGGCAAAGCGTTTAGTAGCGTCTTAAAATTTTAATGAGGCGGCAACTTGCGTTCCCGCAACAATAATCCCTTAAGCATTACATCTAGATGATTACAATATTATTACACGAGTAAGCATTTCTCGTTTTGGTGCTTTAAGATGGCGGTAGCCTGCATTTCCGCTACAATGTATTATTTCGCAAGACATTATTACTACTACTTTTACAATTACAATGAGAATTACAATTATGATTACAATATTACTACATATAGGTAAGTGTTCAACAGAGCACATAAATGTTTAACAGCACTTAGGTACTTTGTGACTGCTACAGTCTTCAGTTTCGCTACAGTATTACCCAATTATTCTTCCTAAGACAATTACTATCACAATGCTAATGGTTCCTAATTAAACATTGTGCTCCGTCGAAATCCTAACACTATTGATTGGCTACTATTACTACATCATTACGGCCTTCTTTACTTTGCTCTATAATCTACACTATAACTATGCTACAATACTATATCTATGTATATTACAACTATGCTATGCTACGGTGGAGCGGCAGAAGGCCAATAACTCCTTTCTGCCGTCGTCGTCCCCGAACGCTTCCCTTATTCCCGCTCGGTCCATCCGACACCCCATCCTTTGCTCACAGTCATATCTCGACCTTCCGAATCGGGGGCAATCTATTAGGATGTGCTCAACTGTCTCCTCCGACTCATCGTCACAGACGCAGAATGGGGTGCTGGATAAACCGAACCGAAACAGGTACGCTCGTATGCCCCCGTGACCCGTAAACAGTTGGGCGCCCAAGTTGTCATAGTGCGTACCCCGAAAGACCTTGTGCGCTTGTCGCACGTCGCTGACGAAAATCTTTAAAGTTGCTCCTGTTTCTTCCTCCAGGAACCGTGTCTGCCACGCGTCTAGGGTTTCGGTCCTGATGAGGCGCTTCACGAAGGACAGGGGGCAGCGGTCATATTCCGGTGCTCGCTTATCATATAGAGCTCCTTGTTTAGCAAGTTCGTCGGCTCTTTCGTTCCCCGGAAAGCCAGAGTGTGCCTTTATCCAGAATAACCTAATTTCGACTCCCTCGTACCGGAGGCTGGCGAGCTTCGCTCTTATGTTAACTGCGATCTGGTGGAGTGTGCCGCAGTCCTGAATCGTTTGTAGAGCGGAGAGCGAGTCACTTATTATGTAATGTCTTCTACGGTTTCGTTGCTTGCTCACAATTTTAAGCGCTTTGTAGATGGCAGCCAGTTCAGCTTGGTATACACTGCAGCCATCGTATAACCTGAATCGGGCGTGCACCTGTTCCCTGCCATCCACCCATTGAGACACCGAGGCACCCACCTTGCCTTCGATCTTGCTACCGTCTGTATATATCTGGCTCCATCCCTCCTCCAGCTTCGAAATATCCTCCGGCTCTCTAATTTCCCCAACCTCGAGGGCCAGACGATCCGCCGGGTCCGGTAGGTCGTAAGGACTAACTCTCGTCTCAAGTGGTCTTCCGCAGAGCGCGATCACCTCTCTGCCCCTTCTGGCTTCGTACAGCTTGACCTGCTCCTGGGCCCTGAGGTCTAGAGGGAGAATACCAGCGAGTACTGCTGTAGCGGTGAGCGAGGCCGTCCTGTGCGCCTTCGTGATGAGGATGGAGAACTGCCGGGTAATTCTGTCTAGCCTACGCCTGCATTCCTTCTTGGCTCCAGAGGTTCCCCAAACGTTGGCCGCATATAGAATTGTCGGCTCGATGACCGCGTGGTAGAGGGTTTTAATTACCTCACTATTAAGGCCCCAGTTTGCTCTCGCGGTTGTAGAGATCATTTTATGGAGATTTATCACTTTCCTGGAGGTTTCCTCAATATGCGCCACGAAGTTTAGACTCCGGTCAATAGTAAGCCCCAGTATTTTGAGGCTCGTGGACAACGTTATGGGGGTCCCTTCCATAAATATTTGTGGCTGGTCATATTTAAGCTTACGTGTTAAAAGCAGGGCTTGTGTCTTCTGAGCCGCAAATCTTATCTTCGAGTTCTTACTCCATGAGGTTACAAGTTCGAGGGCAGAAGCGACGGACTCCTCCACCTCTTCAGCGGTGTTCCCCTGTGCTATTATTAGCAGGTCATCTGCAAACGCTTGTATGTGGGCCTTGAGCCGCCTGGCGTCCTGGAGCAGAGGATCTAAGAACACATTCCATAGTATGGGCCCACATGTTGACCCTTGGATACATCCCTTAGTTGTACGCCTACTTGTCCTGTGGTTGGAGTATCGCAGCTCTACTTCCCGGTCTGACAGGTAGCTTTGAATCAGTTTGAGCAATGCCTGATCAACTCCGCGCGACGACAATTCGACAATGATACGCGGCCACCACGCGTTGTCGAACGCCCCCTCTATGTCGAGTGACACCATGACCACCAGCTTCCGGTTATTGATGCCATTTCTGACCAGCGCCATGGCGTCATAGAGGGCGTCCTCCGTGCTTCTTTGCGGGGTGAACCCGTACTGTCTTTCACTGAGCTTCTTGTTGGCGCCGAGGAAGTGGGTAAGCCTATTCACGAATGCCTTCTCCAGGGTCTTTCCCAGGACCGGAAGGAGTCCAATGGGTCTGTATGCTTTGGGGGTCTCGTAACTTCCCTTCCCAGGCTTGGGTATTACTTTGATAACAGCCTTCTTCCAGGTTTTCGGGAAATGTCCTAGCTGCAGACACCTGTTGAGCAGCGCTAGGAGTATGTTAGGCTGGTGTAACTCTATCTGTTGACAGATGTCCGCAGTGAAGCCATCCTCACCCGGCGCCTTTTTGGGACTCATACCGTGCAGGACTGCTCTAATTTCTTGGGTGGTGAAAAGCCTGGTATTTTCCATCGGTGTCACCTGCAGCCGCTCGATGATGTGGTTAGCGTTGCTGCGCGTGAGTGCCTGGGGCGCATCGTCGGATTCAGGGTCGTCCTCCGGGTAGAAGGTCGCAGCCAGTAGCTCCGCGGAATCAGCGGCCGTCAGGATTGTCCCGCGCTGTGGACAACGAAGCAGCCCCTCCTCCTTGCTTTCCCCACACACTTTCAACACTCTATAGATGCACTGCCACATGCTCTCCTTCTCCTGTCGCGAGCAGAAGCTCTTCCAGCTCGTTGTGATCGCAGATGTTATAGCGTCCTTATATTCCGTCCTGGCTCTTAAGTAGTCTTGCAGGACGGTTTGCTTGCGTCTGGGGCAA